>CM069860.1:193856891-193884391 GCA_036172795.1 Pelodytes ibericus | reverse complement strand
AAAAAAAACACTATCAAAAATTATTCTTTATATTGTGTTCGTATAATTGCAAGCAAATGCATGAACTAGTAGAAAAATGGATGGGTCGTCTCTAATTTATAGCGTCACCTTGTGGCTTGCTACGCAATGTATGGGTCATGTCTAGTTTATGGCGTCACCTTGTGGCTCGCCACACAATGCATGGGTCGCCTCTTGTTAATGGAGTCATCTTTTGGCTTGCTACGCAATGTATGGGCCGTCTATAGTTTATGGAGTCACATAGTGGCGTGCTATGCAATGTATGGGCCGTCTCTAGTTTATGGTGTCACCTTGTGGCTTGCTACACAATGTATATGCCGTCTCTCGTTTATGGCATCACCTTGTGGCTTACTACGCAATGCATGGGTCGTCTATAGTTTATGGCGTCACCTCCTTGCTACGAAATGTATGGGCCGTCTCTAGCTTATGGCGTCACCTTGTGGCTTGCTAAGCAATGTAAGGGTCGTCTCTAGCTTATGGCGTCACCTCGTTGCTTGCTACGCAATGTAAGGGTCGTCTCTAGCTTATGGCGTCACCTTGTGGCTTGCTACGCAATGTATGGGTCGCCTCTAGTTTATGGCGTAATCTTGTGGCTTGCTACGCAATGTATGGGTCGTCTCTAGCTTATGGAGTGACCTTGTGGCTTGCTACGCAATGTCTGGGCCGTCTCTAGCTTATGGCGTAACCGTGTGGCTTCCTACGCAATGTATGGGTCGTGTCTAGCTTATGGCTTGCTACGCAATGCATGGGTCGTCCCTAGTAATTAATAAATTTGCTTGCAAATCTGACATAATTTTATTCCCTACAAATACAATGTAAACAATATTTAGGGGATAGAGGCCCTTTAACTAAAAGACTGTTGTTTTGAGGTTGTTACAAAGCCTGATGCTATTGCTGCATTGAATATAAAGACTTTAAGCAAATGAAATTCTGTGTCTTTATTTTTGATATATTACGGACCTAGAGGCGATCCTTTTTGATGGTAGGCTTAATTTCTGAAATTTTTCATGCTTCACAATAGTTTTGTGCTGCTCAGGGAGCAATCACAAACAATCTAGCAAGTAACGAAAAGCCTGCACAATAAATTCCAGGCAATGAAAATGAAAGATGTTGTAATTAGACTACCCCAGCCCAGCATAGACGTGATGAAGAACTGAGTGAACAGTTTAGGACAGGTTACATCCCAGCTGATAGAGAATAGTGCAAAACAAGATCATGTAATCTCTTCATGAACAATCTGTGACTTGATTAAAGGACAGTAGAAAAAAAATGAAGGTATGTTTAATTGAAAGATTGTATGAAGTATAAATGATTTATAAAGAAAATCTTTAATGAAAGAACACAAATGAAGTTCCCAATTGAGCCTTTTTTACTCCATATCATTCTCTCAGGGGGCAGACATCTTGTTTAGAATCTTGGGACAGATCTTCACTCACCTTGGTTCAGACGAAGAAAGATCTGACCAAAGATTCTAAACAAAATGTCTGCCTCATGGTGGAGCTATATGGAGTAAAGATGACTTAATAAGGTACTTTATTTGTATTTTTTCATTAAAGCATTTCTATATAAAATGCCTACACTTGATGTAATCCTTTGATTAAACACTTTTTGCTAGAGTTCTCCCTTAAGGAAAACCAAACTCGAAAATGTTTAGCCAGAAACAGGTTAGCTGTGCTTTAAGGAAAACTTTGTTTACAAAATCTGGAATGAATTATTTCTAACCTAATGCATTTGACTCATGTTTATTCTTCTCCTGATGTCTCTCTACTTATCTCCTAGACTAAGTCACAAACTGCACAGCACTGTACCATTTTCTTATGATATATATTGTTTTATAAAATATAATAATAAAACAAACAAATCTCTAGATTGCAAGGGCCAGATTTATTAAACTACAAAGTAAGCAATACATAAAATATATAAAGTGTCTGAACACTGTATGGCAGGGGTGTCCAAGTTTATTCTGTGGTGGCGCACTTCACCAAAAATGTTTGTGTGCGTGAGCCGCATTCATTTTACATTCAGAGAAAATGATGTATATGTATATATTTGTGCGTGTATATATTATTTATATATATATATATATATATATATATATATATATATATATATATAAAAAAACAGTAATAGAAACATAGAATGTGTCGGCAGATAAAAACCATACGGTCCATCTAGTCTGCCCAATTTTTTTTTTGAGTACTTTTATTAGTCCCCCGTTCCCGGTCTTATAGCTAGGATAGCCTTGTGTCTATCCCACGCATTCTTAAAATCCTTGACTGTGTTTACCTCTACCACTTCTGCTGGCAGGCTATTCCATACATCCACTAACCTCTCAGTAAAGTAATACTTCCTGATATTACTTTTAAATCGTTGCCCCTCTAATTTAAGACTATGTCCTCTAGTTGTGGTAGTTTTTCTTCTTTTAAATATACTCTCTTCCTTTACTGTGTTGATTCCCTTTATGTATTTAAATGTTTCTATCATATCCCCCCTGTTACGTCTTTCCTCCAAGCTATACATGTTAAGATGCTTTAACCTTTCCTGGTAAGTTTTATCCTTCAACCCATGAACCAGTTTAGTAGCCCTTCTCTGAACTTTCTCCAAAGTATCAATATCCTTCTGGAGATACGGTCTCCAGTACTGCGTACAATACTCCAAGTGAGGTCTCACCAGTGCTCTGTACAATGGCATGAGCACTTCCCTCCTCCTACTGCTAAAACCTCTCCCTATGCAACCAAGCATTCTGCTAGCATTTCCTGCTGCTCTATTGCATTGCCTACCTACCTTCAAGTCCTCTGAAATTATTACTCCTAAATCCCTTTCCTCAGATGTTGAGGTTAGGACTGTACCAAATAGTCTATATTCTGCTTTTGGGTTTTTACGCCCAAGGTGCATAATCTTGCACTTGTCCACATTAAATGTCAGACAAGATAAAATAACGAAAAAGGGTGGTAGGTGCGCTCTGTAAACCTCACCAAAAGAAAAGGCAAAGAAAAAAAAAAAAAAAAAAAAAAGCAATGGGGTATTGATAATTGCCTGAAAGGATGTTCTTAAGCAGATATCATGATGTTCATCCAATTACATGTGTAAAAAAGAGAACAAGAAAACATAGCACAATACTGCTGCAAAAAATAGTGATATGTACAGGATATGTCTTTGCACTCACAAAACTTTCAGATAGACAGGCTCATCTGTTGTAGGTAGTTGCACCTTCTCCCTCTTCCTCCAGTGTATGACGTTGTTCAGTAGGAAAAAGATAAAAACGGGAGGTGTAAATGGTAAATGTAAACAATTTTAATATAAAAAAACAGTAGTACCTTACATGTACTATACTGGAACAACAGCTCCACGATGTCTTCCAGGTTGTAAAATAGATACAGCATAAAAATAGATAAAATAAATAAAAGTCCAAAGTTAGCCAGAGGTGGCTGGTCCTGAAAAGTACAGTACACGAACGCGTTTCGCCTAAATCAAAGGCTTCCTCCTGGCGTGTATCAGCTGTACTTTGTTGGGTCTTTAAATACTTTTCATCTGAAGACTTCCGGGTTCCCTGGTTGATGACGTCATCGCGACATAGTCGCATTGCGAGATTATAGTTGGAGATCTCGCGGGAGTCAGCCATGTGGTTGGCATGGTTGGCTCAGTGGTAATATATGAACAAATAGGCAAAAAAGGGAAAAGAGCAGGAAACGGGGATTTACTATTCATATTAACCTCGTATTTGTCTGCAGTTTTACATTCATGCGTGGACTGTATATAAGTGACTCCAGCACTCCATATTAGGAGCAGTAAAGTAGAGAATTTTAGGAAAAACATATATTTGTAAAGACATTATTCATATCAAGAATAAAAAATTATTTTTTTTTTTTTTTTTTTTTTTTTTTTTTTTTTTTTTTTTTTTTTTTTTTTTTTTTTTTTTTTTTTTTTTTATAAAAAATACACATGATAATTAAAATTATATAGATTGTATAAAAATCGTTTCATTACATGTAAAAAAAATTATTTTTTTGTAAGAAAATTTTTTTTTTTTTTTTTTTTTTTTTTTTTTTTTTTTTTTTTTTTTTTCCCTTTTTTTATTCCTCATATTATGTTCAACGCATGAATGTTAACACTTACTGGGACATATTTCAGAAAAAATATATATATATTTAGGAAAGAGATATCTTGTGTAATCTAAAGAGGGGACATTCTTCAAAATAGAGGGATGTTTATTTATAGTAACTACCTCTATAAAAAATTAAACAAGTCAAAGTCTGCGTTCAAACCTCGAGGCTGCAAGGTGTCTACATCATACACCCACTTCATTTCAACCTTGCCCATCTCTTTTATATTATTCCCTCCTCTCCAATATTTTTTTACTTTATCAATTGCCCAGAATTTTATGCCTTTTGGGTTTTTATTATGTTTTTCTAAGAAATGTTTGGAAAGTGAGTGTTGTGTAATTCCCTTTCTGATGTTCCTGACATGCTCCCCTATTCTTTTTTTTAAAGTTCTTGATGTTCGTCCTATGTATTGTAGGCCACACGGGCACTCTATAAGATAGATGATATTAGTGGAGGAGCATGTCAGGAACTGTTTAACTGAAAATTCTCTTTTGTTGTAGAATGAGCAGTATTTGGTGATGGGGTATTTTTGGGGTGCAGACACCTTGCATCCTTCACATCCCTTGCATCCATAGAAACCCACCCTTTGTGTTAGAAAATGTTGGGGGGTATTCTTTTTTTGATGGTGTTTTTCAAAAAAACTCTTTGTGAGCCTGTTTTTGAGATTCGGAGCTCCTCTAAATACTATTTTTGGAATATCAGGGATGAGGTTTTTTAAAACATCATCCTTCTGGAGAATGTTCCAGTGTTTTTTTATAATTTTCTTAATTTTTGATGATTTATTGTTGAAATCAAAAACCAATGGCATATTGGGTCTGTCTTCCAACAACTTTGTTTTTCTGTTTTTGTTCGGATAAAGTAATGTGTTCCTATTTGTAGTTCCTATATCTGCTATTGTTTTTTCTATATTTAGTACGTCATAGCCCCTTTCTTCAAATCTGCTTTTAAGAATAAGAGCTTGTTGTTGATATGTATCAGTGTCAGTGCAATTTCTTCTTAATCTCATGCACTGACTTTTCGGAATTCCCTCTAACCATGGGGGATAGTGGCAGCTATTACGTTCGATAAAGCTGTTAGTATCTACTTTCTTAAAGAAAGTCTTAGTTTTTAAACATCCCTCATCAATAAAAATTTCTAGATCCAAAAATTGTATATTTACCCTGCTGCAAACAGTGTTGAGAACAATATTGTTATTGTTTTCTTTTAAAGATTTAAGGAAACCATCTAAACTCAGTTGGTCTCCCTTCCAAATGAAGAAGAGGTCGTCTATGTATCTTTTATATAGGACCAGGTTCTCCTCCCAGCCATGGTCACCCCATATGAATTGGTCTTCCCAATTTCCCATAAAGAGGTTAGCATAGCTGGGGGCGACCCTGGTCCCCATGGCTGTCCCTGTCTGTTGCAAATAGAATTTGTCCTCGAACCAAAAGAAATTATGTTCCAAAACGACTTTAAGTCCCTCGAGTATATATTCTCTTTGGGCTGGTGTTAAATTATTTTCTTTTTCCAAAATTTTACTTACTGCATAGTAACCTTGATTATGGTCAATGATGGTATATAAAGAGGACACATCGCTGGACACTAATATATAGTCTTCCTTCCACTTCAGGGGTTCTAGAAGCTTGATTAGGCCTATCGAGTCTTTTAGATATGATTTTAAGTTTTTAACATATGGTTGGAGTACTATATCTAGGTACTCGGATAGATTTGAAAAAATGGACCCTATCCCTGAAACTATTGGTCTACCTGGTGGTTTGACAGGATCTTTATGAATTTTCGGAAGGAAATAAATGGTCGGAATTTTTGGAAAATCAATATTCATGTAGTCATATTCTTTTTTGGTAATGAAATTATTGGTTTTACCTTTATCTAGGAATAGGGCTAGGACGCCTCTGTATTTATTGGTAGGATCTTCTTTGAGTAGACAATAGGTTTTTTTATCGTCTAGATGTTTATATGCTTCTGATTTATAGTATTCCCGAGACAGAACTACAATTCCTCCGCCCTTATCGGCGGGTTTGATGATAATATTTTCATCTGTTTGTAGTTCCTTCAGGATCTGTAGATCTTTTTTTGTGAAATTTCCCTTATCGTATTTGGTTTGTTTAATTCTTTTAAAGTCCTCTGTGACAGATTTTTCAAATATTTCTAGGGCTCCTGATTTGTACGATGTTGGGAAAAACTGCGACCTCTTCTTTAAATTGGAATCAGTAATATTATTTTCGTTTAGTACCTGGGTTGTATTATTTTCTATTTTTGGTTTTAAGGTATAAAATCTTTTGAGAGTAGCTTGTCTGACAAACTTGTTGACATCAATGTATGCAGCAAAGGTGTCAAATTTCTTGGTGGGGGCAAATTGTTGATTCTTAGTAAAGGCCTTAAATTTGCCCCCACCAAGAAATTTGACACCTTTGCTGCATACATTGATGTCAACAAGTTTGTCAGACAAGCTACTCTCAAAAGATTTTATACCTTAAAACCAAAAATAGAAAATAATACAACCCAGGTACTAAACGAAAATAATATTACTGATTCCAATTTAAAGAAGAGGTCGCAGTTTTTCCCAACATCGTACAAATCAGGAGCCCTAGAAATATTTGAAAAATCTGTCACAGAGGACTTTAAAAGAATTAAACAAACCAAATACGATAAGGGAAATTTCACAAAAAAAGATCTACAGATCCTGAAGGAACTACAAACAGATGAAAATATTATCATCAAACCCGCCGATAAGGGCGGAGGAATTGTAGTTCTGTCTCGGGAA
Source organism: Pelodytes ibericus (assembly GCA_036172795.1). Classification (NCBI taxonomy): domain Eukaryota; kingdom Metazoa; phylum Chordata; class Amphibia; order Anura; family Pelodytidae; genus Pelodytes; species Pelodytes ibericus. Next base: position 193,877,506 of record CM069860.1, on the reverse strand, counting down.
TACTATAAATCAGAAGCATATAAACATCTAGACGATAAAAAAACCTATTGTCTACTCAAAGAAGATCCTACCAATAAATACAGAGGCGTCCTAGCCCTATTCCTAGATAAAGGTAAAACCAATAATTTCATTACCAAAAAAGAATATGACTACATGAATATTGATTTTCCAAAAATTCCGACCATTTATTTCCTTCCGAAAATTCATAAAGATCCTGTCAAACCACCAGGTAGACCAATAGTTTCAGGGATAGGGTCCATTTTTTCAAATCTATCCGAGTACCTAGATATAGTACTCCAACCATATGTTAAAAACTTAAAATCATATCTAAAAGACTCGATAGGCCTAATCAAGCTTCTAGAACCCCTGAAGTGGAAGGAAGACTATATATTAGTGTCCAGCGATGTGTCCTCTTTATATACCATCATTGACCATAATCAAGGTTACTATGCAGTAAGTAAAATTTTGGAAAAAGAAAATAATTTAACACCAGCCCAAAGAGAATATATACTCGAGGGACTTAAAGTCGTTTTGGAACATAATTTCTTTTGGTTCGAGGACAAATTCTATTTGCAACAGACAGGGACAGCCATGGGGACCAGGGTCGCCCCCAGCTATGCTAACCTCTTTATGGGAAATTGGGAAGACCAATTCATATGGGGTGACCATGGCTGGGAGGAGAACCTGGTCCTATATAAAAGATACATAGACGACCTCTTCTTCATTTGGAAGGGAGACCAACTGAGTTTAGATGGTTTCCTTAAATCTTTAAAAGAAAACAATAACAATATTGTTCTCAACACTGTTTGCAGCAGGGTAAATATACAATTTTTGGATCTAGAAATTTTTATTGATGAGGGATGTTTAAAAACTAAGACTTTCTTTAAGAAAGTAGATACTAACAGCTTTATCGAACGTAATAGCTGCCACTATCCCCCATGGTTAGAGGGAATTCCGAAAAGTCAGTGCATGAGATTAAGAAGAAATTGCACTGACACTGATACATATCAACAACAAGCTCTTATTCTTAAAAGCAGATTTGAAGAAAGGGGCTATGACGTACTAAATATAGAAAAAACAATAGCAGATATAGGAACTACAAATAGGAACACATTACTTTATCCGAACAAAAACAGAAAAACAAAGTTGTTGGAAGACAGACCCAATATGCCATTGGTTTTTGATTTCAACAATAAATCATCAAAAATTAAGAAAATTATAAAAAAACACTGGAACATTCTCCAGAAGGATGATGTTTTAAAAAACCTCATCCCTGATATTCCAAAAATAGTATTTAGAGGAGCTCCGAATCTCAAAAACAGGCTCACAAAGAGTTTTTTTGAAAAACACCATCAAAAAAAGAATACCCCCCAACATTTTCTAACACAAAGGGTGGGTTTCTATGGATGCAAGGGATGTGAAGGATGCAAGGTGTCTGCACCCCAAAAATACCCCATCACCAAATACTGCTCATTCTACAACAAAAGAGAATTTTCAGTTAAACAGTTCCTGACATGCTCCTCCACTAATATCATCTATCTTATAGAGTGCCCGTGTGGCCTACAATACATAGGACGAACATCAAGAACTTTAAAAAAAAGAATAGGGGAGCATGTCAGGAACATCAGAAAGGGAATTACACAACACTCACTTTCCAAACATTTCTTAGAAAAACATAATAAAAACCCAAAAGGCATAAAATTCTGGGCAATTGATAAAGTAAAAAAATATTGGAGAGGAGGGAATAATATAAAAGAGATGGGCAAGGTTGAAATGAAGTGGGTGTATGATGTAGACACCTTGCAGCCTCGAGGTTTGAACGCAGACTTTGACTTGTTTAATTTTTTATAGAGGTAGTTACTATAAATAAACATCCCTCTATTTTGAAGAATGTCCCCTCTTTAGATTACACAAGATATCTCTTTCCTAAATATATATATATTTTTTCTGAAATATGTCCCAGTAAGTGTTAACATTCATGCGTTGAACATAATATGAGGAATAAAAAAAGGGAAAAAAAAAAAAAAAAAAAAAAAAAAAAAAAAAAAAAAAAAAAAATTTTCTTACAAAAAAATAATTTTTTTTACATGTAATGAAACGATTTTTATACAATCTATATAATTTTAATTATCATGTGTATTTTTTATAAAAAAAAAAAAAAAAAAAAAAAAAAAAAAAAAAAAAAAAAAAAAAAAAAAAAAAAAAAAAAAATAATTTTTTATTCTTGATATGAATAATGTCTTTACAAATATATGTTTTTCCTAAAATTCTCTACTTTACTGCTCCTAATATGGAGTGCTGGAGTCACTTATATACAGTCCACGCATGAATGTAAAACTGCAGACAAATACGAGGTTAATATGAATAGTAAATCCCCGTTTCCTGCTCTTTTCCCTTTTTTGCCTATTTGTTCATATATTACCACTGAGCCAACCATGCCAACCACATGGCTGACTCCCGCGAGATCTCCAACTATAATCTCGCAATGCGACTATGTCGCGATGACGTCATCAACCAGGGAACCCGGAAGTCTTCAGATGAAAAGTATTTAAAGACCCAACAAAGTACAGCTGATACACGCCAGGAGGAAGCCTTTGATTTAGGCGAAACGCGTTCGTGTACTGTACTTTTCAGGACCAGCCACCTCTGGCTAACTTTGGACTTTTATTTATTTTATCTATTTTTATGCTGTATCTATTTTACAACCTGGAAGACATCGTGGAGCTGTTGTTCCAGTATAGTACATGTAAGGTACTACTGTTTTTTTATATTAAAATTGTTTACATTTACCATTTACACCTCCCGTTTTTATCTTTTTCCTACTGAACAACGTCATACACTGGAGGAAGAGGGAGAAGGTGCAACTACCTACAACAGATGAGCCTGTCTATCTGAAAGTTTTGTGAGTGCAAAGACATATCCTGTACATATCACTATTTTTTGCAGCAGTATTGTGCTATGTTTTCTTGTTCTCTTTTTTACACATGTAATTGGATGAACATCATGATATCTGCTTAAGAACATCCTTTCAGGCAATTATCAATACCCCATTGCTTTTTTTTTTTTTTTTTTTTTTTTCTTTGCCTTTTCTTTTGGTGAGGTTTACAGAGCGCACCTACCACCCTTTTTCGTTATTTTATCTTGTTTGTCTTTTTGTGTGCACGCAGAGATTCACACAGGCTGGTGCAGCTCTGTTACAGATTCTAGCGCTAGAATCTATCCCCCTTTCTACACATTAAATGTCAGTTGCCACTGCTCTGACCATATTTCTAGTTTAGCTAAATCATTTGCCATTTGGCTTATCCCTCCATGAATATCAACCCTGCTGCAAATCTTTGTATCATCAGCAAAAAGACATACTTTGCCAACAAGACCTTCTGCAATATCGCTAATAAAAATATTAAAGAGAATGGGTCCAAGAACAGATCCCTGAGGTACCCCACTAGTAACAAGACCTTGCATTGAATATACCCCATTGACTACAACCCTCTGTTGCCTGTCACTCAGCCATTGTCTAATCCATTCAACAGTATTGAAATCCAAACTCAAAGATTTCAGTTTATTAATAAGCCTTCTATGTGCGACAGTGTCAAAAGCCTTACTGAAATCTAGGTAAGCAATGTCTACTGCACCACCCTGATCTATTATTTTAGTTACCCAATCAAAAAAATCAATAAGATTAGTTTGGCATGATCTCCCTGAAGTAAACCCATGCTGTCTCTGATCTTGAAATCCAAGCGACTTTAGATGTTCAACAATCCTATTCTTTAACAAGGTTTCCATTATTTTCCCCACTACTGAAGTAAGACTTACTGGTCTATAGTTGCCCGCCTCCTCCCTACTACCTTTCTTGTGAATGGGCACAACATTAGCTAATTTCCAATCTTCTGGAACTACTCCCGTTAACAATGATTGGTTAAATAAATCTGTTAACGGTTTTGCTAGTACACCACTAAGTTCTTTTAATAGCTTTGGATGTATCCCATCAGGTCCCATCGACTTATTTGTCTTTACTTTAGACAGCTGAAGTAAAACCTCTTCCTCTGTAAACTTACATGCATCAAAAGACTCATTAGTCTTTTTCCCTAAATGAGGTCCCTTACCCTCATTTTCATTTGTAAAAACTGAACAAAAATATTCATTAAGGCAGTCTGCTAAGCCTTTATCCTCTTCTACATAGCATCCTTCTTTTGTTTTTAATCTAACTAATCCTTGTTTTACTTTCCTTTTCTCATTTATGTATCTAAAAAATGTTTTATCCCCCTTTTTCACTGACTGGGCTATAGTCTCTTCTGTGTGTGCTTTGGAAGCTCTTATAGCTTGCTTTGCCTCTTTCTGCCTACTCTTATAAATATTTCTATCTTCCTCACTCTGAGTATTTTTATAATTACTAAATGCTAGCTTTTTATTTTTTACTATTTTAGCCACCTCTGCAGAGTACCACAGTGGTTTCTTCAATTTTTTGCTCTTACTGACAAGCCTTATGCAATTTTCTGTTGCCTTCAGTAGTGCAACTTTTAGATAATCCCATTTCTCCTGGACTCCATTTAAATTGCTCCAGTCTGATAATGACTCCTTCACATCTAATCTAATTTTAGAAAAGTCTGTTTTTCTAAAATCTAAAACTTTTGTTTTTGTGTGGTGTGACTGCGTCACTGTTCTTATATTAAACCACACTGTCTGGTGATCACTAGATCCTAAACTTTCACCTACAGTAATATCTGATAACAAATCTCCATTTGTGAACACTAAGTCTAGTATGGCCTGCTTTCGAGTTGGCTCCTCCACTACTTGTTTTAGAGATAATCCCAGTAGGGAGTTTAGGATATGCGTACTCCTGGCGCATATGTGCAGCATGTGAGTGTATAAAACACACAGCCACATGTACACAAATCCACACACACACTTACAGAGTCACACTGACACACACAATTGCATACAGAGCCACACTTACACACACAGTACCTGCCCAACCACAGTTTCTTTTTTTAATCAGGGCTGAGGGCTTCAGACTCCTCCTCTGCTGTCTCATCACCCGCGCTCTCATTCACCCCTCTCCCCGTGTCTCTCTCTCTCTCCCCCCAAACTCCCCCATGCAAAGTGTCTGCCCACCTCTCCCCGCTCACAGGAACTGCTGGTCCGCTTCTCCCCTCCCTTTGACCCTTGCGCTGACCTCACGCGCAGGGTAGAGGAGGGGTTATGCGCACTTGACTGTGAGGAGCTATGTGCAGGGAAAATTTGTTCCCTGACGCTCCTTCCCATGCGGCCAGTAGTTGGAGGTGCGGCTACCACTGCTGAGCTCGCACGGGCTGCATCTCGATGCCCGGCGGGCCGCATTTGGTTGCTGTATGGTAACACCACTTTGTCTTGATGATCTCTCCCTCAGAGATGCGATAACTTAAGGCTACTTAGAAATGAAGATAAATAAAACCAGTGTAATTTTGTATATTTTTATAAATATATATGTGTACACATACAAATGTATATACACACACACTTTAAGAAAAATACATACTGTGTCAGGAAATATTTTATTGACAAAAAAATTACATTTTTCTTAAAGTATCCATTTCATTAACTTTTTTTCATTTCTTCTGTACTATTAGCAAATGACCTATTTATTCAGCGCTGGTTGAAGTTCAATATTACGAAGAGCATAGAGAAAAAGAAATTAGTTCATCCATACACATGGCTCTATTATGCATTGAATAATTTCCAGATCGTAACAAAGACTCCTTTTTAATCCTCAATCTGCTGTAACTGGGTGAGATTTGGAGAAACCTGCAACAAAGAAGAAAACATGTTCAATTTAATATTATATATATTATATATCTATCTATATCACACTAAATTACCCTTGCATTACCAAAGTGGGGCTACTTCTGTATACAATGCAACCCCTTATCACTTTCAGATGTGGGTAATGGGTGAAGCCTTCCTTTGTTTCGAAGCCAAGATTGCCATCTGTTGCAGACCCGGATATACCCACTGCACATAATGCTCTATGTCACTATGAAAAGCTCTGCTGCAGAGACCTGCATTGCACAATGTAACGACTTCCCACAGGCCACATGGAGCTGGTTAAAGCAAGGTTCAGATAAGCAAAGCTCTCAATGTTCCTAGCCTGGAGGAACTATTATGTTACAATGTTCCTATGATAAGGGATGAGAGATCTGTCACTTTCAGTTGAAGAGAAAATTGCTTATGCTTGCGGAGGGTTGAGAGGGGATAGAATGCAAAATTATACAGATCACGGCATTTGTGAAATGAAACTGTCACCTCTATTGCATTAACAGACAATCAGTTTGGATCTCGAAAGAGAAAGGAAGAAATAGGTGGTGCAAGGAAGTCTTGCTGTTCTCTACCTGCAGAATGGCTTCATTTAGACATAGCTACAATCTGATTAACAAAAGACACAGGGGGGGGGGGGTCAGTTTCTTATAAATGTGCATTTTTAATGCTATAAATGCAATGCGTAAGATACAAGTCAAAGATTGATCCAGCCGCCTTTCAACAACCCCTTTTTATAATAATAAAAATGTTCCTTGGAATTTTAGATTTTTGGGGAACGACTAAAATGTAAATGAATTGTGAATGTAACGGACAGCACCGCTGTCCTACTGATTATCACTGAACTCGGATGAGGGCATCAAGGATGGACCAGATTGACCCAGAAGGGTACCAGGAAGTTTCCCAGTAAAAAGCTTGTCAGTCTGGATCCTTGAAATATCCATTCATAACCAATGCCAGACATTTAGCCAGTGTGGCTTGCAATTGCTCTCTATTCACAGGTTAGTGGTGGTGGCCAGTTTGGAGGTAGCGCCAATCACTATTCCCAGTCCTCCCCCCCCCCCCCCCCTCCCCTCCCAAAGTGAGTGCAGAAAGTGCTGGAACATAAAGGCACAGATCCATGTTACTCTGAAGACCATATTAGGAAATCATTGCATGATTTAGGTCTTATTTTTTTCTACTAATTACCCATAAGAACAAATCTCCAGCGCTCTGTAATGTTAAAGCTGTGCATGTGTATGATGTAGGTATTTGGAAGAATTTGAGGGCGCAGCATGTCACACAGGGAACATAAAACAGAATAAAAAATATTAAACACATATAGTGCAAAAACAACAATTACGTTTTAAACTTTATTGCACTATAGGTGTTTTCTATTTTTATTCTGTTTTATGTTCTTTGTGTGACATGCTGCGCCCTCAAATTTTTCCAAATATCTATATTATATTTACAGCACATTGAGGAGTGCCGAGAGTTTGTCTAAAAGGGTATTTATTGCCTATTTGAATGTTTTTTTGGTGATAATTATTTTTAAGCATGTGTATAATGAACTGCTACATGTTAACACTGATTGGTATCTGTGTTGTTGAGTGGCTGTTACATGGTATATGGTAGGGTACCGTGGGAGGTTTTCTACTTTCTTCTTAAACATATAGGAAAATGTATATACAAAACACCTATTGGGCAAATAACCATTTGTTTCTATGGTTATAAATACTCTTACATTTTTCTGCAGAACTAACCTTTATCCATAATGACCTTGTATAAAAGGTCAAGAAAAATAAAAGGTGCATCCACACGTACACTTGCCAGTTAGCTAATATTGTGACTTATCTGCTCTTTGGTAGTTTCTTTTAACCCAATGAACCACGGGTGGAGGGATACGGAGGAAACCAAGTTGATGTTGCTAATTAAAACACAACCGACTTACCGCAAAGTCGGAACCGGTGCATTTCTTTATGTCGTCTACGCTAAGGCCTTCACCGACTTCGATCAGAGTCAGACCATTGTTTTTGTCCACGTCGAAGACGGCCTGTAATTCATGCATATAAACAAAAGGATTATCAGATCAAAATGAATGTCGTTACAAGAGTTACAAGGTCGATTTCTTGCAAACAAATGATTATTTGGCATAAGCCAAGGAAATTATTCAGTACAAAGGTAATCTCTTCCTCTGCAATACTGACCAAACTGTGGCATACGAGTTCACGAGAATATATCCTTTCACATTATAAAAAAAAGAACTTGAATTTCTCATGGTCTAATACTGCATATATAATCATTGGGATGGCCAACTTTCTCAGACGGTGAACAGTATGTAATCTATGAAGCCAATATGTTGAGGAAATAGGGCTTTGAACATATGATGTAGCGTAATAAAAAAGCCAAATGTCCTACAGCTGATTGGACAATCCTGCAACAGACCATCAATATATTTAACTAAGGAAATCATCATGTGATGCTTTAATGCACTGGTCATCAATTCACAGTCATTTGTATTCATTTAATATTATAGATTAAAAGGAATCCAATAGGGTATAATAATACATGCAGATAATATCATCCAGGGTTTCACCATAAAATACACCCCTTTAAGGTACTTTGCGTAATGCATATTCTGGAGCGCGAGGACCGGTTTCGGAACCACTGTTCTAGACCATCCAGTCACGAGACATTCTGAAATGCGCATGGAACATACATATACTTGGGTATAAATAGTATAATAGTCAAAGGCGGGCTGGCAACTTTTGACCCATGGTGAAACTTCATCAGTCCACTCGTTATCACCAGTGAAAGACACAGATAGAAAAGCACGAGAGAGGTGTCAATAGACAACGTACAAAGATTGATAGACAATACAATTGGATAGAAACATAGAGAGTGGTATGCACTGCGATATGTAGACGGGAAAAGAGTTGCAGCCCCAGCCACTCTCATTGAATGAGGTTAGAGAGCAGCAGGGGGGGGGGGGGCAATTACCCCCTCACCCTTTCTGCCAGCCATCCCCTGATAATAGTAGGAGACATAAAAATTAAGTGTTTCACCTTTTCTGTAATGATACGATCCACGCATTGTTTCCCAGTAAGAGGTAAGTTGCATTGCTCCAAAATCTTGTGTGCTCCGCCCTGTAAAACAAGAAAAAAAAAAAACACACAAAAAGAAAAAATTTATCACTGTTTAGGAAACAATTCAACTTTTACCAAGGAGATCAAAACAAGAAAGGATTTTTTCATTTGGTAAACCAGTAGTCATATACTCCCTATACCAACTTAGAATACTTAAATGTAAATAGTATATAAATATATATATATATATATATATGTATGTTTTTTAAATAAATATTATTATTTTTTTAAAATCAAAGATTTTTTTAAATCATTGTTGACTTGAATTTAACCATTTATATGCCAGTGAACTATGCATGCCAGCGTGCAACAGGTTAATGAAGATTTGTACCATTCTTAAGATTAAACTGCAATCCTGTCGAATGTCTTCCCTTTGCATTTATAAGAGAGGGTGGAAAGCAGGAAAGATGTTCTAGAAATCAGGCTGTGACAGTGATTTCTCACAAAGTAACGTAAGAGAAAGCATGGCTTACCATCATAATGAAGCTAAACAGGTTATAAAAGGCAGATGGTCAGAGACCTTGGTCTGCCATTCATTTGTATTCCTTCCTATTGACAGAAGAATGCTCATTCCAAAATGATATGCTAGATGGCTTGCACGGTGATATGCAGGTTTGTCAGTTCAGAAGTAAGTACATGCAGCCTGATCCTTTGCCGAGCATGCAATATTAGGCCTCCATGTTGTATAAATAGGAGGTTAATATCCCAGGATGAATCTCTTTGCACATTTAACGCTTACTGGAGTTTTTGAGTCATAGAAATAGATCACCAGTAAGTCAGCTTAACTCTAGTGCGGTTAGGGTTAGCGTACGACGTAGGGTTAACTCTGCAGATTACGGGAGGCATCAAGGGATGTGCAGTTGTTGGCATCTTAGACTCATGGAACCCTAAATGGAGATCACGGGCTCCTAAATAATGTCTGTAGTGAATTATAACCGTATGCTTTTAAATAGTCTCATGCCAATGTCAGTCGAATCTGAAAACCAGCAGACTGAGTGGGCCAGTCATAAGATCACCATTATGTACTGCTAGAAGTGCGGCCCTTTAACTCAAAGTGCTAGATGACCTTTAGGTTGGTCACGAGTGGAAATTAGTTTAACCAAATCCGTGTGAGGTCTCTCGCTCACTAAAACCTTTTTAGCATTAAATAAGGTTAAAGGTAAAATATTGGACTCAAATAAATCCCTTACCTTGGCAGAGTGCTCCATGGTTACCACTACCTTGGTTCCAGAGCTGGACACCAGGTCCATGGCACCACCCATTCCCTTCACCATCTTGCCCTGTAACAAGAAAGAAATAATATGTTTAATCACATGGATAGTGATACAGAAAAGAAAAAACAAACAAAACACACAAATAATGAAAATACATTATAAATAACCACATACCAAGACAGATCAAACTTGTACCTTCAGCTGAGGTTGGACTAACATAGATTAGAATACTGACGTACAATTGGTGGCTCGCATGCCAGCGGAAAAGTCAAAAAGGATATTGAATGACGATTTGAAGCCAATGATGTCCAGCCATCCAACCTAAAGTTCTGCATGCAGAACTTCCCATTAAAGTTGGACCATATTGTATTAGAACACTGGAAATAAGTTGTTTAACCAGCTTACACGATATAAAAAGGTAGAAATAACATTGAAGTTAGTTATTTTAAAGGAAAAGGAGCCCTTATTGATCATCAAAAAATAAACAGCCTGCCAATATTGACGGCGTACAATCCCACAGAGTCTCAGCATGTGTGTGCCCCAACACTGGGAAAGCCGATTCCTGGTTCTGACTTCATATGCAATAACTACAAGTTGACGGCAGAGAAAGGGTAGCCCAACTTATATAAATGGACTTTATCCATCGGGGCATTCGAAAAAAACAACATCTGCCTGTAGATAATAGATAAAAAGCACGATAATGGCATTTCCTTAAATGAATCACGTCTATTAGCTCCTTTTACTGTATACTTTGTAATTTTAAAAAAAATCCATCACCCTGTTAACTCATCATGCCTCACATGCTGGGATATTTTATCTGAATCTCCTCCATTTTCTCTCCCGCTCATCCTATATTTTTGTCCCATTACACCCCTCTTACACCTACACCTCTGCATACCTCCTACCTCTTTATTTATTTATATTATAAACTAACATTAAAAGAAAAAAACTGAACGGAAGATAAAAAAAACAAACAAAAAAAAAAAAAAACAAGAATAATAACAGTATATAGTAATAGAAGAAAGGCCGGTCAATAATGATGGGAGTTGCAGTTCATCAGGTTCGCACCCCCCCAAAAGAAAAAAATCTCACTCCGTAATACTGGTAATATAAATGTATACTTTATAATTATGGACCGTTAAAAAAATAAAAAAATAAACAAAAACACAACATGTACTTTCATGTAGCTTAGAGGCCACATACGATTCATTATTTGTTGCTGTACATGGAATGTTAATGACAGCAGTATTTCTTTCTATCTTGACCTTGTTGACCAGAAGATTACACACATTCTACCACAGAGATGGAACCACGAGCCCATTCTCTATTTTATACATTTCCTTCAAAAGTAAAAGACCTTGAAGGCAATGTTCCCAGCGCAGGTCAAAATCAGTCAGGAATCTTACAGAGAACTCGCTGCTTGCTCTCATAGTATAATCCTGTATGTGTAAAAAGGTCAGCATCCATGCCAGGCCATCTTTTTTTGAAAATGACAGCTGGTGGCAAACGCCGCAAGAAGCAGGGTTCTTTAGAGGGCTTCAAGGCTGACAAGACCTAAAATCTCTAATACTGACTGAAAAGCGACAACAAAAGAAAAAAGAAAAAAAAAAAGACTTGTAAGCAGCACAGAGATAATGCATTGTAAGCTACTCTACAATTCCTGCTATTTTGGGCCTTTTACATTTCATAGTGAGGGACAGTACATTACGTACCCAAATAAATAGCGGGGGGGGGGGGGGGGGGGGGAGTTAAAACCGGACAAAATCTACTATTACAATACTATACATACGTTCTAAAAAATGTGCTATAAAAACAAAACAAAGAAACCAATGCAAAATACTCCTGAGCAGAGGCGTTGCTAGGTTTCCAAAAGATCTGGGGCTATAGCCCATAAGATTTTTTTAGTTTTTTATATGGAACCATACGGGCACTTACCAATATATGCTCACCGCTCTGAGCTTCATGCCAGTTTTGTAATATAGGAGCCTTTACAGGGCCGGTCCTTTAATGGGGCAGCTGCCGCAGGCGGCACCCTGGCAGGGGCGGCACTTTGCTGCTCTATGCAGCAGTCTTTTTTTTTTCTTGTGTCCAGGGGAGCTTGATTGAAGGATCTCAGCCAATCAGGTGAGACTTCTCAACTCTCCTGATCGGCTGAGAGTTCCGAAGCCTCCCATGATTGGCTAAGACCTCCTTCACACTGAGCTCAAAGCAAAGAGATGCCTGCAGCAGGTAAGTTAAAAACCTGACAGTGTGTGAATGAGTGTGTGTATGTCAGTGTGAGTATGTGTATGTCAGTGTGAGTATGTGTATGTCAGTGTGAGTATGTGCATGTCAGTGTGAGTATGTGCATGTCAGTGTGAGTATGTGCATGTCAGTGTGAGTGTGTGCATGTCAGTGAGAGTGTGTGCATGTCAGTGAGAGTGAGAGTGTGTGCATGTCAGTGTGAGTGAGTGTGTGGATGCCAGTGTGAGTATGTGCATGTCAGCGTCAGTGTGTGCATGTCAGTGAGAGTGAGAGTGTGTGCATGTCAGTGTGAGTGAGTGTGTGGATGTCAGTGTGAGTGTGTGGATGTCAGTGTGAGTGTGTGGATGTCAGTGTGAGTGTGTGCATGTCAGTGTGAGTGTGTGCATGTCAGTGCAGTGTGAGTGAGAGTGTGCATGTCAGTGCAGTGTGAGTGAGAGTGTGCATGTCAGTGTGAGTGTGTGCATGTCAGTGTGAGTGAGTGTGTGCATGTCAGTGTGAGTGAGTGTGTGCATGTCAGTGTGAGTGAGTGTGTGCATGTCAGTGTGAGTGAGTGTGTGCATGTCAGTGTGAGTGAGTGTGTGCATGTCAGTGTGAGTGAGTGTGTGGATGTCAGTGTGAGTGTGTGGATGTCAGTGTGAGTGTGTGCATGTCAGTGTGAGTGTGTGCATGTCAGTGTGAGTGTGTGCATGTCAGTGCAGTGTGAGTGAGAGTGTGCATGTCAGTGCAGTGTGAGTGAGAGTGTGCATGTCAGTGTGAGTGTGTGCATGTCAGTGTGAGTGAGTGTGTGCATGTCAGTGTGAGTGAGTGTGTGCATGTCAGTGTGAGTGAGTGTGTGCATGTCAGTGTGAGTGAGTGTGTGCATGTCAGTGTGAGTGAGTGTGTGCATGTCAGTGTGAGTGAGTGTGTGCATGTCAGTGTGAGAGAGTGTGTGCATGTCAGTGTGAGTGAGTGTGTGCATGTCAGTGTGAGTGTGTGCATGTCAGTGTGAGTGAGTGTGTGCATGTCAGTGTGAGTGAGTGTGTGCATGTCAGTGTGAGTGAGTGTGTGCATGTCAGTGTGAGTGAGTGTGTGCATGTCAGTGTGAGTGAGTGTGTGCATGTCAGTGTGAGTGAGTGTGTGCATGTCAGTGTGAGTGAGTGTGTGCATGTCAGTGTGAGTGTGTGCGCATGTCAGTGTGAGTGTGTGCATGTCAGTGTGAGTGTGTGCATGTCAGTGTGAGTGTGTGCATGTCAGTGTGAGTGTGTGCATGTCAGTGTGAGTGTGTGCATGTCAGTGCAGTGTGAGTGAGAGTGTGTGCATGTCAGTGCAGTGTGAGTGAGAGTGTGTGCATGTCAGTGCAGTGTGAGTGAGAGTGTGTGCATGTCAGTGTGAGCGAGAGTGTGTGCATGTCAGAGTGAGCGAGAGTGTGTGCATGTCAGTGTGAGCGAGAGTGTGTGCATGTCAGTGTGAGCGAGAGTGTGTGCATGTCAGTGTGAGCGAGAGTGTGTGCATGTCAGTGTGAGCGAGAGTGTGTGCATGTCAGTGTGAGCGAGAGTGTGTGCATGTCAGTGTGAGCGAGAGTGTGTGCATGTCAGTGTGAGCGAGAGTGTGTGCATGTCAGTGTGAGCGAGAGTGTGTGCATGTCAGTGTGAGCGAGAGTGTGTGCATGTCAGTGTGAGCGAGAGTGTGTGCATGTCAGTGTGAGCGAGAGTGTGTGCATGTCAGTGTGAGCGACAGTGTGTGTATGTCAGTGTGAGTGTGTTGTGTGTGTATGTCTGTAACTGGCTGTGTGTGTGTGTATATGTATGTAACTGGCTGTGTATGTGTTGTGTGTGTATCTTTGTAACTGTCTGTGTGTGTGTTGTGTGTGTATCTTTGTAACTGTCTGTGTGTGTGTATGTAACTGGCTGTGTATGTGTTGTGTGTGTATGTAACTGGCTTTGTATGTGTTGTGTGTGTATGCATGTAACTGGCTGTGCATGTGACGTGTGGGACACATTAAGGAATTATTTTTTTATTTAAAAAAAAAGAAAAAACTTGCTGACTGGTGTGTGTGTGTGTAACTGGCTGTGTATGTGACTGACTGGATGTCTGAGGTGTGTGCATGTGAATGTCTCTGTGTATGGATGCTTTTCTGATGTGCCATTGTCTGGCGCCTACATTTTTTTGCTTGCTCCTAAAACTAAATAAAATTTGTCAAGCCCTGATATAAACATAAATCCTTCCTATGCTGTTTGGCAGTCCTGTAATAAAACATGTCACACATACACATAACACACATGTGTGACGTTATTTATTACAGGACTGCTAAACAGGACAGGAATGATTTATGAATATATATATATATATATATATATATATATATATAGTATAAATCATTATGCATATATAGCATAAATCATTTATTTACATCCACCTTTGTGTATTTAAGCTATATATTGTTGGTTTGAGATTCCTTATTACAGGACTGCCAAACAGCATAGGAAGGATTTATGTTATATACACACATATGTAACATGAATCATTCCTATGCTGTTTGGCAGTCCTGTAATAAGGAATCTCAAACCAACAATATATAGCTTAAATACACAAAGGTGGATGTAAATAAGTGACCCCAACCTTCCCTTCTCTCCACCATACCCAGAGCTTACCTGAGTGGGAATAGACCTGTTCTGCATCTCCCACAAGATGACAGCCTGCAAGGATATCTTCAGAGCTGCTTCACTGTCCCACGTGGAGCTTCCTTCACATCCCTGCTCAGTGATGTGTCAGCCAATCAGTGCAGTGCTTTCACACACAGTAATGATGCTGTTTAAAAGCCCTGCACTGATTGGCTGACACATCACTCAGCCTCCTATCAGTGTAGGGCTTTCGCACACTGTCTGTGTGATGTCAGGGGGCGGAGCTAAAACGGAGCTGCAAAGACTCTTACATTCGGGGCTTCAGCCCCCTTAGCCCACCCCTAGCGACGCCTCTGCTCCTGAGATTAAACAAATGACAGTGCTAGAACTAAACTCTGCACATCAAAATTCTGCACCCAGGGACAACGCGTTTTGCAAAAACAGAAAAATGGAATCTCTGAGCAACACCTTGAAAGTTCCCTAAACACAGAAAGAGGTGGTAATTATAAGCAAGGGGACAATTTTAAAGGGACTAGGTCATCTAAAGATTGTTTATGTTGTAAATGCAGAGAACAAAAAAAGAAAATATATGTTTTGGCTGTGTCTGCGGTATGTCCTTCTTATGACATCACTTGTGCCTTCACATGCAAATTAAATACTTTTACTGGGAAATGCACAATTTGCATATAAAGCCACAAGGCAGATTTTCTCTTAAATGTATTTTGTTTGCAATTCGGCAATCACATGTATAAATTATTAGTATTATTCTCTTCAGTCACAGGTAGGGTTGCCATATTTTTTCCAAAAAAATACCGGCCATGCTACTTCCTCCATAGACTTCACATTGGCATCAAACCAATTTTTTACCGGCCTAAGGGCAAAATACTGGCCTGGTAGCAACCCTATTCACAGAATAAACAACGTTTAGGTGACAGAGTCCCTTTAAGACAACCATTGCACCTCAATCCACCACATAATGAACTACTAGAATGTGATTGGTGGATCATAGGACGACCGATAGTTAAAATAAATTGGTATGCGGTATACACAAAGACGAGAAGGCCTTTGTTTAGTCCATGGACCATTTAGTTGGGGAGGCTCTGAACATTTTTCTAAGCCTCTCTTAGTACTAGCCCAGGAGATATGAACTGAATGATGAAAAGGACCGAAGTAAGGGTTCAAAAACATATAAAGCCACCGGAAGGCAGATTTTTTTTATGCAGGGACAGGAACATAAAACTAGAGAGACGCTTACCATCTATCTATATTATTTTTGAGCACAGACTGATGGCTAGGAGCTCAGATAGAGAGGTTACATTATGTGACAAGCAACAAACCATGAAAACAAAAAATACTGCCGGCATGAAAACAGCAAAAGGCCCGAAGCCAAAACTCACATAAAAGCTGAACTTGCACAAAACAGTTTACAGTTCTCATTACTCGTGTAATAACACAGAATTTAAAGGGGAGTGAAGCGGATTCGTTTTCTTCCAATGAGGGAGGGAGGCCACTACTGGCTCATTAAACGTTTTCCTTGAATGGCGCTCTAATGGTCGCGCTGAGTCGTAGCTCTGATTGGTGTACACTAGTCATTCGTGCACAAAACAGACAATCAGATGGTCATAGACTTCTGGGTCAGAGGTGTGTTCGCCAGACCACACTGCCAGGTTGTGGAGAACCCTCTCCACAACATGGCAGCCTGAAAGTCAAATTGCTTCAGAATTAAGCCACAAATCTGTGCGGTTTATATATGTTCTAGGGATTTAAGCGCTCTCTGAGCATTGCATACCCTGCTTTCTAAACACACTCTTAATTCGAGGCTATAGTTATATAGGGGAGCTCTACTGGTAGGCTGTACTAATTTTAAAGGTTGGAGGAATTATAGTCTGTACCAATGTGAAAAATACCATTTTTCAGAAATCATAACGTGGAACCTGATTAGGGTCTTGATATCTCAAGCTTCATGTAACCAGTGTTGTGCATTACTTGATATTGTATGTTCATAACATTAAATAAACAATTAGATGCAACTCCACCCTAATGTTTTAGTACCAAGCAACTACAGAATTAAATACCAAGACATCTTCTTCAGAGGACGGATTTCCATCGGTTGGATCTTATGATTTGCTTTGTAAGTGCGTATTTTAGATCAGTGTTTTCCTTGTCACATTTGTGCTCTCACAAGTCAGAATATATCACTGAACAGCTAGACACGCTCACCATTGTATATACTGTATGTACAGGATACATCAGGGCTTGACAAATTTAATTAAGTTTTAGGAGCCAGCTAAAAAATTTAGGAGCCAGACAACGGCACATCACAAAATCATAAACGCACGGAGACAGTCACATACACCAACCTCACATACACAGCCAGTTACATTCACACACACACACCACATACACAGCCAGTTACATTCACACACACACACACACACACCACATACACAGCCAGTTACATTCACACACACACCACATACACAGCCAGTTACATTCACACACACACA
This sequence comes from Pelodytes ibericus, assembly GCA_036172795.1. Taxonomy (NCBI): domain Eukaryota; kingdom Metazoa; phylum Chordata; class Amphibia; order Anura; family Pelodytidae; genus Pelodytes; species Pelodytes ibericus. Next base: position 193,860,026 of record CM069860.1, on the reverse strand, counting down.
CACACACACAGCCAGTTACATTCACACACACACACACACACACACAGCCAGTTACATTCACACACACACACACACACACACACACACACACACACACCACATACACAGCCAGTTACATTCACACACACACCACATACACAGCCAGTTACATTCACACACACACACACACACACACCACATACACAGCCAGTTACATTCACACACACACACACACACCACATACACAGCCAGTTACATTCAAACACACACACACACACCACATACACAGCCAGTTACATTCACACACACACACACACCACATACACAGCCAGTTACATTCACACACACACACACCACATACACAGCCAGTTACATTCACACACACACACACCACATACACAGCCAGTTACATTCACACACACACACACACACACCACATACACAGCCAGTTACATTCACACACTCACACACACACACACACACACACACACACACCACATACACAGCCAGTTACATTCACACACACACACACACACCACATACACAGCCAGTTACATTCACACACACACACACACACCACATACACAGCCAGTTACATTCACACACACACACACACCACATACACAGCCAGTTACATTCACACACACACACACACACCACATACACAGCCAGTTACATTCACACACACACACACACACCACATACACAGCCAGTTACATTCACACACACACACACACCACATACACAGCCAGTTACATTCACACACACACACACACCACATACACAGCCAGTTACATTCACACACACACACACACCACATACACAGCCAGTTACATTCACACACACACACACACCACATACACAGCCAGTTACATTCACACACACACACACACCACATACACAGCCAGTTACATTCACACACACACACCACATACACAGCCAGTTACATTCACACACACACACACCACATACACAGCCAGTTACATTCACACACACACACCACATACACAGCCAGTTACATTCACACACACACACCACATACACAGCCAGTTACATTCACACACACCACATACACAGCCAGTTACATTCACACACACCACATACACAGCCAGTTACATTCACACACACACACCACATACACAGCCAGTTACATGCACACACACACACACACCACATACACAGCCAGTTACATTCACACACACACACACCACATACACAGCCAGTTACATTCACACACACACACACCACATACACAGCCAGTTACATTCACACACACACACACCACATACACAGCCAGTTACATGCACACACACACACCACATACACAGCCAGTTACATGCACACACACACACCACATACACAGCCAGTTACATGCACACACACACACCACATACACAGCCAGTTACATGCACACACACACACACACACCACATACACAGCCAGTTACATGCACACACACACACCACATACACAGCCAGTTACATGCACACACACACACCACATACACAGCCAGTTACATGCACACACACACCACATACACAGCCAGTTACATTCACACACACACACACCACATACACAGCCAGTTACATTCACACACACACACCACATACACAGCCAGTTACATTCACACACACACACACCACATACACAGCCAGTTACATACACACACACACACCACATACACAGCCAGTTACATACACACATTTTTGTTCTTTAAAAAAAAAACAAAAACAAAAAAAACACAAAAATGGTATTTCTTACGGTGTCCTCCCTCCCTGCTGCTTACTTCATTGCAGGGGAGGGTGACATTTATGCTGGAGCCCGATCCTCTTTCGGTTCCTGCTAAGTGCTGTGTTGTCACTACAGCGTGTTGCGCGAGGGGGCGGAGGTTACAGTCTGTGTGATCTGCACAGACTTTCTCCCCTCGCGCTGCATGTAACAGATGGCAGTCGGCAAGGGCTCCCTGTGACAAACTGCACCCGGGCGCTAGGTCTGATTTCCTGGTCGCCATGGCGACCTGGCGCCCGGGGTTTGTCGAGCCCTGGGATACATCATCACTGAACCACTAGACATGCTCCATTCTATAAACCACGTATACTGGACATGTACCACTGTACGGCTAGACACGCTCACCATTGTATATACTGTATGTACAGGATACATCATCACTGAACCGCTAGACATGCTCCATTCTATAAACCACGTATACTGGACATGTACCACTGTACGGCTAGACACGCTCACCAATGTATATACTGTATGTACAGGATACATCATCACTGAACCACTAGACATGCTCCATTCTATAAACCACGTATACTGGACATGTACCACTGTACGGCTAGACACGCTCACCAATGTGTATACTGTATGTACAGGATACATCATCACTGAACCGCTAGACATGCTCCATTCTATAAACCACGTATACTGGACATGTACCACTGTACGGCTAGACACGCTCACCAATGTGTATACTGTATGTACAGGATACATCATCACTGAACCGCTAGACATGCTCCATTCTATAAACCACGTATACTGGACATGTACCACTGTACGGCTAGACACGCTCACCAATGTATATACTGTATGTACAGGATACATCATCACTGAACCGCTAGACATGCTCCATTCTATAAACCACGTATACTGGACATGTACCACTGTACGGCTAGACACGCTCACCAATGTATATACTGTATGTACAGGATACATCATCACTGAACCACTAGACATGCTCCATTCTATAAACCACGTATACTGGACATGTACCACTGTACGGCTAGACACGCTCACCAATGTGTATACTGTATGTACAGGATACATCATCACTGAACCACTAGACATGCTCCATTCTATAAACCACGTATACTGGACATGTACCACTGTACGGCTAGACACGCTCACCAATGTGTATACTGTATGTACAGGATACATCATCACTGAACCACTAGACATGCTCCATTCTATAAACCACGTATACTGGACATGTACCACTGTACGGCTAGACACGCTCACCAATGTATATACTGTATGTACAGGATACATCATCACTGAACCACTAGACATGCTCCATTCTATAAACCACATATACTGGACATGTACCACTGAACCGCTAGACACGCTCACCAATGTGTATACTGTGTGTATTGA